>JALXFT010003024.1:5000-26868 GCA_023376895.1 Aspiorhynchus laticeps
GGTTTTGTAGGCAAACATTAATGCCTTGAATTTTATGCGAGCAGCTATTGGTAGCCAGTGCAAATTGACGAACAGAGGTGTGACATGCGTTCTTTTCGGCTCATTAAAGATTAACCTTGCGGCGGCATTTTGGATTAATTGTAGAGGTTTGATGGAATTGGCTGGAAGACCTGCCAAGAGAGCATTGCAATAGTCAAGTCTGGACAGAACAAGAGCTTGAACAAGGAGTTGTGTTGCATGTTCCAAAAGAAAGGGCCTGATCTTCCTAATATTGTATAAAGCAAATCTGCAGGACCGGGCAGTTTTAGCAATGTGGTCTGAGAAATTCAGCTTATCAATCAATCACAACTCCAAGGTTTCTGGCAGATTTTGAAGAAGTTATGGTAGATGAGCCTAACTGGAAGGTGAAATTGTGATGAAGTGATGGGTTTGCTGAAACTACAAGTAGTTCTGTCTTAGCTAGGTTGAGTTGAAGGTGATGGTCCTTCATCCAGCAAGAAATGTCTGTTAGACATGCTGAGATGCGAGTAGCTATCGTCGAATCATCAGGATGGAATGAGAGGTAGAGTTGAGTGTCATCAGCATAGCATTGATATGAAAAGCCATGTTTCTGAATGACAGAACCTAGTGATGCCATGTAGACAGAGAAGAGAAGTGGGCCAAGAACTGAGCCCTGAGGCACCCCAGTAGCTAGATGTTGCGACTTGGATACCTCACCTCTCCAAGATACCTTGAAGGACCTATCTGAGAGGTAAGACTCACACCACTGGAATGCGGTTCCTGAGATGCCCTTTCTCAATAGGGTTGACAGGAGGATCTGGTGGTTGACCGTATCAAAAGCAGCGGACAGATCCAGCAAAATAAGTATTGAAGACTTGGAAGCCGCTCTTGCAAGTCTTAAGGCTTTAACAACAGAGCAAGGCTGTTTCGGTCGAATGTCCACTTCTGAAGCCAGATTGGTTGCTGTCCAGGAGGTTGTTCTGTGTGAAAGGCAGAGACTTGGTTGAACACAACTCGTTCAAGTGTTTTTGTAATGAAAGGTAGAAGGGAAACCGGTCTATAGTTCCCTAAAAGAGTTGGGTTAAGAGTGGGTTTCTTAAGAAGTGGGGTTATACGAGCCAGTTTAAATGCTGAGGGAAAAACTCCAGTGTGAAGGGATGTGTTAATGATGTGAGTGAGTGCAGGTACAACTGCAGGAGAAATGGCTTGAAGGAGATGAGATGGAATAGGATCAAGCGGACAAGTAGTAGGATGACTGGAAAGGATGCGTTTAGAGACTTCTGCCTCAGAGAGTGGAGAGAAGGATGTGAACGAGTGTATGTTTGCTGGTAAGATGTGTTTGACGGTTTGTGGTGTGGAGAATTGTGCAGTGAGGTTTGTCATTTTATTAATGAAGAATGTGGCAAAGTCGTCAGCTGTTAGAGTTGATGAAGGAGGGGGAGGACAAAGGAGAGAGGAAAATGTTTTAAAGAGCATGGGAGAGTTAGGCGAATTGTTAATTTTGTCGTGATAGTATGTCCTTTTAGCAATGGAGACATTAGCAGAGAAGTCAGAGAGGAGTGATTGATATAAATTAAGGTCAGTAGGATTTTGTGATTTGCGCCATACCCTTTCTGCAGCCCTGAGCTTAGAACCATACATACATACATACATACACACACAAACACACACACACACACGGTTCTTTATTATTTGTCACATACACAATCATACAGGGTATAATCAGTAGTGAAATGTAGGTCAGGACGGGTCCGCTCAATGGACAGTGCAAAAAAAATAAAATAAAAGATGAAACATAACACAGGAGAGTATATATAAATATAGGTAAGAATAAGATAAAAAATAAGTAAAAAATAAAGTAAAATAAAATGAGTAAAATGTGCAATGAAATAAAATGTGTACATATATACACATATACATATATACATGTTCACTTTATATACAACGAAAATATAAAGACAAAGCAGAACTGTTCGTATCCGAGCAACACACAGCGGCATTTCATTTCTTAATGCACGTTTTGAACGAATTGGGTAAATCATTTGGCGCATTGAACCATTGTCCATAGGCACGTTTGCCAGTCAGGATTTGAAGCGGCGCTGCACGGATCAATCGGTGTGTGACATCAAAAGTACTGCGATATGATGGTGATGATCCACTTCAAGTCGAACAAGCCTAATGATTCAATGGACCATTCATAAAGAACCATTTACTTCACTCCTGAATGAATCAGCATTTGAACAAATCAAATAAATGAATAAATGACTCGATGACTTAATCATTAAGACATTTACCACCACCTACTGGCCGTTTTAGTTTATTATTTAGAGGATAATTTCATTACAGAAATAATTTCATATTTCCATAGTAATAATAATAAAATTAATTAAAATCATTAAAGGTATAGTTCACCCAGCCAAAAATGACAATTGTGTCATCATTTACACACCCTCATGGTTCAAAAGAGTATATGTAATAAGTTATATCAAACAAAATATTTCTTGCTGAAGCTACTTTTTGTAATGTCTGTTTGATGCTTTACACAACGACTTTAAATTATTTTTTGGAAGTAATTTCTCAGCCAAATTTGATGTGTGATTAATTAATCGCCACCATGTAATTAATTAGATAAAAAAATGTAATCACTTACCAGCCCTATATATGTTCAAATATACTCATACATCAATCAATGAGATTTCAAAATAGAAAACAAATATAAACAAAACCAAATAAAATGTAATAAAGCAATAAAATAAATTATATAAAAAAAAAAATGACCACCCTACCACTGAATGTCATGCAATCACAGTAAATGAGAATATATTTGATGTTTAATATACTGGGATTTTGACCAATGATATTTCAAAATAAAAAAAATATCAGGGCTTGCGAAATTTCACAATCCCTGGTAGCCCTTCGTGCATTCTTCAGGTTTTGGTAGCCCAAAATGTATTTATCTAGCCCGAATAAAAAAGACATCAGATGAATTTCACTGCGGACAAATCAGTATGATAAAAAACTTCTGTGATTGCATTCTTTCTTCAAATAACAAGTCAAGAGAGTAAGATCATATTACGGATTTTGAGTCACAGATCGGTTCTTTATTATTTAAAGAATACTTTAAGTACTTCCTCGATATCACAGCAAAAACTAGTGGCATAACTAATAGGTCAAACATTTTTAAAGACAAGTGAACTGCCAGCAATAAAATAACAACAACAAAATAAATGTCAAGTATAAATAAGTAAAATAGAACAAAATTACAAATACATAGTTAATTAAACAATATCTAACATTAGATTTTGAGCAATGAGATTTCCTATGAGCTTTAAAATACCAGTGTCTAAAAAAGCGTAAAGAATAAGGATGCAACGATACCATTTTTTCAGATCTGATCTAGAAAATTCTGAGTATCGGCGATTCCGAAACGATCACTTTTTTTTTTAATCAATGTAGAATTTCTATACTTCTGTGTGTTGACCTGATCGCCAATCTTTTGTGTGTTAAACACAATCTACTAAACATAGACAACTTCATTTTAATGAAAAAAATATATAATCATAATCTATGACAAAAATACTATTATAAAATAGGTTAGTGGAAAATTTAGCAGCAAAAGTTATCCTAGAAAAATCATGAGTGCACAGTTTTATAAAATATATGAAATAACATTAGTGAATAAGTGTAGGACTAAATTAGTAAAATGTTACACATTGCTCTTTGTGATATTGTAAAATACATTAATGAAAACAAGTAAATGTTTTTATATATAAATATAAACTATAAAATTAAAAGACATTTCTTTTAAATGTAAGGCAGCAACATATGAAAGAGGAGTCCAATACAGAGCAGCACAAAGTGCTTATGCGCATCCCGTGCACAGAATGATGTGCTTGAAACAACACAGTCACAGCGTGCAGCGCTCCACATAGAGAAGTTCAAACTCAGAGCACAAAAGGAAAGAGATATTGATGTGTAGTTTATTAAATCTGTGCGATAGTTTATTGAGCCATTTCATTTAACAGGTTTAAATTTCAGTTACTGTGCGCTCTTGAAGAGAGTTTCATCGTCTTGACTGTCGTAACCGAACGTGACACGCAGTTTGAACGCTGAATGACAGACAGCCGCAGCGGAGATTTTAGAATTGAATGACTTAAATATTCATCTGTACCTTACATTAAACCATGGAACAGCTTCAGAACACTTGGACTTTGACTTTATGGTGCTTTATAATGTTTTTGTGCTTTCATGGGGTTTAACAATAACACAGAATAGTATATGCACAATATCTGATTTGGATCGGTCTCGGCTGACCAATACCCGATCCGGCAGAAAATGCCAGTATCGGAGCGATACCGATCCTGAGTATCAGATCGATGCATCACTAGTAAAGACTATTAAAAAGCATCTCCTTCAATGTTCCAGGTAAAAAAAATAAAAAAATAAATGGAGCATACGAGATCGGAACAACATAAGGACAAGTGAACTGATGAATTTCATTTCTGGGTGAACTATCCCTTTAAGAGACATACTGCACTGAAAATCTTGCCATGTATTTTGGCTCTCAGGAATGTTGCTCAGAGGTATAAGCAAACAAACGTTTGCACTGAGTTTTTCTTCTACACAAACATCAGTGATACTGTGGAAAAACAACAGGATCGTTCACTCACAGAATGCACCCCGCTCGCGTGTGCAGTGTCCCATTTCAGGAGCTTGCCAGGGAAGATCCTGCATATTCTCAGCAATCTGGCAGCGTGAAGCCCAAACATCTCACTTAAAATTGCATAATTCACAACAATCGCATAGCTGCACTCCTGCTGCTTCCACATGAAGGGTCGACAAATTACATGATATTCGCGGACATCAGAATGGAAGGCTACACTCTGCATGTGGGACTGTAGGTTAACCTCGACTCGCTCCATCATATGACGTACTTTTCAGTTTAAAGACAATAAACAGTGCTGCCAAGAGAGACAGCTCAGCCAAACTTAATAAAAAATAACCTCAGACGACGACGCAGAACAGATACAAGCTTACGTTACAAAATACACAAACTCAACGGAACATTTCATTTTCCCTTTTCAGCAGCAACAGGGAATCGCAAGCACAGATCAACGGGTTTTGCAGTGACAGAGGATGGTACGAACGATTCTTTCTCTGTGAAAAAGGAACGGCGATGACCTTACCTTGAGGTCTCTGTAGACGACAAATCGATTGTGCATGTGTTCGAGGCCCAGTATGATCTCAGCTGCATAAAATCGCATATCTTTCTCGCTGAAGACGCCGTGCTGAGACAGGTGATAGTGAAGGTCTCCACCTGAAATACACAAGTACAATATCAAACAATTACACCGTGTTATAAATGTATACGAGCAGTCAATAGAATACAAATCACAATAAATCTTATGAATCAGTGATTTTAAACCTTGCAACAAATTAACTTAACTTAATTACTATTTCAGTCATTTGTAGGGGATTTTTTTTTTAAAACTGAAGTACAGCAAAATAAAATAAACCATAGTAAAATTAAACAAAATGAAAAATATAAAATTATAAAACTAAAAAAAAACTAAAAAATAAAAATAAAGTAATAAAATAAAAGATACTGAAGAAATCCCTGAAATTGCCAGCGATTCTGTTGGGAAACCTGATGATTACTTGATTAAATTCACATTTTGAATTTACTGAAATTTGCCCAACAGCTTTTTTTGAGCAATGACATTTATATTTAATTGCAGTTTACAAAACACTTATCTTCTCTAATTATGTTACAAATAACAGGTCAGTTAAGGATCTTCTAGTCTACTCTGTAAGAGTAACTTGATGGAGAGACATCACATGAACAGCCACTTCAACATTGGACATTTCTGGGAAAATGTTTATCACTCTGATATGTTATTATTAATGGATTCATCAGTGTCCAAATGCTTTTGTAGAGTATGTTCCTCTGTTTCTGAAGACCTGTGTAAGTGATGTGACTGTTTCACAAATCCAAGAAGGACGTTCAGAGAAGTGGCTCACGCTGCAGTGCAGATATAGGAAGTTCGAGTGTCTGAAGAGGAAGCTCCGCCCCATATTCAAGCTGACATTAAGTTATAGAGGAAGGCCAAAATTAGAGCCCTAAATAGGCTTTTACAATCTCACACTGGGAGGTGTTGGCTTCGATCTGTAAGATTTGAGGATGCTCATGGTATATACGCTTCAGTTTACTTTATGGTTACAGACAAGGCTTAAGCCTAGTCCCAGACTAAAATGTAAATCTGAGCTGTTTCAACTGAAATAAACTTGCACTGATTGATCTTAAAATATATCAGTGCCTTTGTTTTGTCTCAAGATGGACACCAGTAATGATTTTTCCTAAGCACATTTATAAAAATTACTTAAATGTCCTAATTGAACTATGGCCTAATCCTGGTTTAGTCCAAGCCCTGTCTGTGAAACCGGGCCAATAAATACTAAAAATTATACTAAACAAACTATACTTAAACTGAAATCATTAACTAAAATTATAGAGAAAGCAGAAAATATAAAAATCTACTTCAAAACATTAAAAAATAAATTACAATAGTATTTCAATGATATGACAGTCCAGTTTTTTGTTCCTTTGGGTTAGCATTAGGCATTAAAATAAATAGTTTTAGTTAGAAAAATGCCAAATTTTTGTGATGTGTAATCACGTTGTGTGAACAAGCCAATAATGACTGCCCTTACCATTCATCAAGTCCAGGATGAAACACAGTTTATCAGGAGTGTGGAAGGCATATGTCATACACACTATGAAAGGGCAATCCTGCAGAGAGAGAAAGAAATAAAGAGGGTCAAACAAGCGAGACAAAGATGTTAGTGTGCGCTCTGAGTTTGTATGTGTCACTCACCCCAGTGCTAACCAATGACAGCATGATTCTCTCATTGAGCGCCAGTGTTTCTCCCTGCTTCATTTTGATCCGCTTTTTATCCAAACACTTCATGGCATACCTGAGACACACAAAGTAAATTAACAGATGCTTTTATGCAAACCCAAATTTGGCTTTTTTTTGGTTTGATCAGCACTTACATTTTCCCTGTGTCTGCTTTTCTGCATCCGTAAACCTCTCCGAACCCCCCTCTGCCGATGATCCGATGCACGCTGAAGTCATTCATCGTCAACTATGCACAAAATCAAGAGCAATATTAAAGAGAACCAGTTTATAAAAGGAAAATAAACAAATTACAGGTGAATAAAAAGCACCAAATGTAAGGAAAAACCCACATGGATGTTGAGCTCTACATTCTTCCACTGGCAAAAACGTGTGAACTTGTCGCTATAGAGTGAAGTGAAAGGTTTTAAGATGTTAAAATCATTCTGATGCAACAAAAAAAAGTGCAAAAGTAAGCTTTTTTGTAGCCATCTGTGTCACCTTTCAATGTACTTCTGAAAGATCTTTCCTCGAAGACTGTCACAGATCTCAACTATGTATGGCTGGAAAAAGCAAAGCAAACAAATACATCAGGATCTGTTGAGAGTCCTGCTACCCAAACACTTTACTTCCTTTGTGTTAAATGCATAAAAGCCAATCAGCACCCAGAAAAACAGGTTAGATTTTATTTCGTGTTGGGGGACTTACCTGAAAGAGATTTGGAGGAACTTGTTTCTTTGCTAGGTGAGTCTGGACATGGTCTACTGCCTTCTTAGAGAAGGGCTGTGAGAAAGGAAGGTAGATTAAGTGACATTTTGCGATAAGGGAGGTCAAAACACTAAAACAAGAACTGTTCCCCCTGAACAAACGTCAAGCTTTGACATTAACCTCCTAAGCATTCCCGGTTATCACAACATAAAACACTGTGACATAATCGCACAGGCCTTGAGTGTCCTATAGGCCATTGTGTTGGTTCATTCAGGCTTCCTGTTTCTGAAAAGCTACGACTGGAGACTGACGGAGGCTAATGGGACACTTATTTTTTCAACAGAAACATCCGAATGGAGTCACCGGATCTGCAATGGACAATAAGAACCATAGTCCCTCCAGCTAGCAGCATTATATAACCCCATTCCCCATCATTTTTTTATATAAATAAAAAATATATAGATTTTTAATAATATAATTTAATTATATTTTATAAATGTAATATATTTTTAAGATTTAAAAAAATATTGTGTGTACAAATTGTGTGTATATAAATAAATAAATAAATAAATAAATAAAGAAAGAAAAAATGTATAATATATAAATAAAATGGTTTAAAAACAAATTATATCATAAATAGAAAATAGAAATTTTATACACATTATACACATTACAATACTATTTATACTGATTATATTATTATATTTGTTATTTATTTTTGCAAGGTCATCTATTGATCCAAGATAAATAATTTATACATAAAAATAGAAAAACAAGACAGACAAGTTTTAAAAGTAGCTGAACGCAAAATCAGCAAAGACGTAATCTTTAGTATTGCTTAATAATACAGCCCTTTTCCATATGCATGTAAAATGACTGCTAGTGATCACTTTATACAGGTGCATCTCAATAAATTAGAATGTCGTGAAAAAGTTTATTTTTTCTTGTAAGTTATTTCAAAAAGTGAAACTTTCATATATTTTAGATTCATTACATGTAAAGTAAAACATTTCGAAAGTTTTTTTGTTTTAATGTTGATGATTAGAGCTTACAGCTTATGAAAGTCAAAAATAGGGCTGAACGACTAATTGCATTTGCGATAATATCGCGATATGAAAAAACGCTATTTTTCAACCGCAGAGGCTGCGATTACACTCGGTCACCTGAGAGTAGGAGTAAAGCGGTGTGTTCGACTTGCAGATCAATCGTATGACATCGAAGTATGGCGAGAGAAAGCATAAGGAGACGTCTGCTCTCTTATAGCTCTCGCAGTACTTTGATGACACACAACGATCGGTCCAGCAGCGCTGTTTCAAGTCGAACACATCTAAGCAGTCTTCAGAGGAAGCATCAAGTTGGCACGCTATGTTGCCAAGTCCGCAGTTTGCCACGGGTTGTTTTCGTGTCTACGGGTCTTTCATAATATGCAGAATTGACGCGCTACATGTAAATGATATCCTTTGTTGTATTTTCCTGTCAAAATAACGGAGTTCCTTTAGAATTCTTCAGCTTTTAAGAACTGCCGGGTTCTCCGCTAGTGGGCGAAACTAATGCGCAAAAAGCAATCTCAAGCTTGAGAATACTGTCAAGCAAAGCTGATTCAAACACTTGTGAGAGCTTCACAAGGAGTGGACTGAAGCTGGAGTCAGTGCATCAAGAGTCACCACGCTCAGACGGCTTCAGGAAAAGGGCTACCAAGCCACTTCTGAACCAGAGACAACGTCAGAAGCGTCTAACCTGGGCTGCGGAGAAAAAGAACTCAGTGGTCCAAAGTCCTCTTTTCAGATGAAAGTAAATTTTGCATTTCATTTGGAAACAAGGTCCCAGAGTCTGGAGGAAGGGTGGAGAGGCACAGAATCCATGTTGCTTGAAGTCCAGTGTGAAGTTTCCACAGTCAGTGATGATTTGGGCTGCCATGTCATGGTGTTGGTCCACTGTGTTTTCTGAAGTCCACAGTCAACGCAGCCATCTACCAGGAAATTTTTAGAGCACTTCATGCGTCCTTCTGCTGACAAGCTTTATGGAGATGCTGATTTCATTTTCCAGCAGGACTTTTTCCAGCACCTGCCCACACTGCCAAAGGTACCAAAAGCTGGTTCAATGACCATGGTGTTACTGTGCTTGATTGGCCAGCAAACTCGCCTGACCCGAATTGAGGCAGTAATTAAAGCAAAAGGAGCCCCTACCAAGTTTTGAGTACATATACAGTAAATTAACATACTTTCCAGGAGGCCAACAATTCACTAAAAAAATGTTTTATTGGTCTTATGAAGTATTCTAATTTGTTGAGATAGTGAATTGGTGGGTTTTGGTTAAATGTGAGCCTAAATCATCACAATTAAAAGAACCAAAGACTTAAACGACTTCAGTCTGTGTGCATTGAATTTATTTAATACACGAGTTTCACAATTTGAGTTGAATTACTGAAATAAATGAACTTTTCCACAACATTCTAATTTATTGAGATGCACCTGTACATTCTGCCAAATGTTTTCTTACATGTGAACACGACAGAAGCTCCTTCATTATGTAGGCATCATAAATCTGTCGACTGCGAGTTAGCCTCTCTTCTTCTGAATCCAACTTCTCGTACTCTTTAATCTGAAGGGGACAAAACAAGATTACGGTAATCTCAGAAGCAACCCCACGCTCTTTAATAGGACACATGGTGTTCTTCAGGTCAATAGAAGGGGAACAAAACTTCACGAATGAGCTGTGCCATTTCAGGTCACAACCAGAATGAGGACAGGTCAGGTCAAACACACTACTTGGAAAGTATACAGGAAAAACCCCACACAAATGCCACAAAGACTGTCGTGTTAGCAATGAAAGGAACATATAGATTTAAACCGATTTTACCTCCTCATAAAACTTCAGCTGCGGAACGGCGTCGTCGATCTCGTTCAGGCAGAAATCCTTGAACAAGAGGAAACCTGGACAACAGAGGGAGGAAAGCGAACAGTTAGATAAGGTGTGAAACAGAACGACTGATGGAAAGACTTGACCTTTTTAGCGTGCACAATGCAAGAAAAATGTATTGTGTACATAAAAAACCCCAAAGAAAACAAACTTTGTCTGTAAAAGTTTATTTCATGCCAATGTTAACAAAAGTATAATCAGAGCAAATAAAAAAAGAGACAGCTCAAACAGCAGCTGTATCACCATGAATAAATATAATATGATTTGCTTTGAAGGGAAAAGCTGTTCCAACAAAGCAGCATTTTCATAAATCAATATCACGCGGTGAAGTAAACAAGAAGTAAACACTTTCTAGACTGATTTATCGTGAAAATAATGACATAAAAAGGCTATTATGTAAACCAATTTAACATTATCCTCTTTTGGATAAAATATGATGCAAACCTGCATCTATGAGATTCACCCAAATAGTTTAGCTCTCGATGAATGAGAGATGATAATAACAACAACCTAACCAGTGGGCCGCGGATTAGTTACTGTTGAGACGATTATCCTTAAATAACAGGACAGACACCACTCTCCTAATTCAGAAAATCCTCCATCAGACGGCCACCCTGACCTTTCGTTTCACTAGATCCCGCCAGCTACAGCACTTCCTTTCTCATATACTATTTGTTTGCTTTTCGACGAAGCGCAGCAGAAATGATCAGTTTAACAACCCGTGCGCTCACGTGTTGACAACGTGGTGCAGAAGGAGAAGATCAGCACAGACAGCAAAGTTGAGACTGTTCCCATAGCAACAATAATGGACCATCGTCATAAACAGAAGGGACGGACCTCGGTTAACGACTGCTGCCCGTCTCGGCACTTGATTGGGCAGACGCACGAACTAACAGAGGGCAAAAGTCACTGGATGAAATGCAATTCAAGGGTGTAAATGTAAATGGAGCTGATTAAAGGATGACGGAGGAAGAAACGCTGTTCTAGTGACTGTTCCAGCGCTGGGCGCTGAGATCTGAGAGCGGGGCCGCTTCTGATACCGGCAGCATTAGTGCGAGCTGATTACTGCTGTTAAAATAGGAGGGTAATGCAGGCGTTAATTGGATCACAGCGGAATTATCTTTGGGAGATTAAAAGCAAAAAAATAAACACCACAAACATGGTGCTGCAGGGCAGCTACAGAACAAATTTTACACCTATTCTTTAAATAAAGAATTAAAATTACATTGTTTTAAAATGACATTTACACCAAAACAGTACAACACAAAGCTGAAATTACAGGCATAATGGTCATAATGATTACAATGATGTAGTAATATATTGTGATACTTTATTCTCACTCATTCCCTAAGTCAATATAAAGCATATTATATAAAATATAAATAATTTGTGTGTAGAGATGCACCAGTCAATCAAACACAAAATCTCAGTTCTGGACTTGCACACAAAATGCATTGAAATCATTTCCCAAAATGTAATTTGAGTGGATTCAGGGCTCTAGACTCATTCTTCCCACTGGTCGCTCTTTTGTGACCAACTTTCTCAGTTGGTCGCACGAGCACATAATTTGGTTGCAATTTATTATTATAATTTTTTTTGCTACAACGTTTGATTAATCAATGCATGCTGATGAACTTTTATCATAGTTTATAGTTATATGATAACAAAAGTGTTCAACATTCAACCCTTTTTCATCAGTATTATTTGTGATTTAAATTTTGTGACAGGAATTCCTCTTTTCGTGCGCTTTCACTTTCAAATTCGCGATCTTGGTGTCACGCTTTACAAGAAAAGATAATTGTCTGTTTTGCTTATATCTATACACCTTTCACTTTTTAAGACTAAAACAAAAGATGATTCATTGTTATTCTTAATTAAAAAAGCACAACAACAATAAAACAGTAGGCTACAATGACAAACTAGCTTACATAACATTTATTAACAAAAACAAATAAGACGAGGCATGGCATAGGACACATCACATGCTGTATTATATATAGGCTACAGACTAATAAATTACAGAATGCTTAGCAAACACTGAGGAATAAAATAAATAATAATGAAAAAAAATTAAGGAAAGCCTCCATACCGTAACGTGAGGTAAACGGCAAAGATATGCTTTTCAAAACGAAAACAAAAAGAAAAGTAAAACTAAACTGGATGTCGCTGACAGGACTTGCATGTTTTTTTTCTACAAGAATACCAACATGGTCACCTTCTCTGGTTTAAGAAGCAGTCTTTCATTTTAGTTTGAAAACCAAATCCTCCGTTGCGCGCCATCCGCGGCGTGCACCTTCGCTCTACCCACAAACTCTACCCTCTACCCAGCCTCTACCCACGAAGCGCTCGCGCTGAAAGAGTCTCTCTTCATCTGATCAGTGAAATCTGACTCCTGCTACAATGTGCCATGGCTCTGCAGAGCGCTGTATGAAGCAGATGCTTTGGAGCAGCTTAGACCATGCACTCGCACAAGTGAGACCATGTCAACTTTTTACTCGCACATTCTCAAAAAATGGTCGCATTGGTCGCAGTCTAGAGCCCTGGGATTATTTTATATATTTTTTTAAATATTTAAATATATAATAAAATACAGTAAGCACTAGGGTTGGGCCAATAGACGATGCCATCGTCCATCGCCGATGGCTGACAGACATCACGATGTTGAGCCGGTCATCTCCTATCAGTCATCTCTCCTTACTCTGTGTATGAGGTAAGTGAACTTTCATGTACTGTAAAGTAACATGCTGCTACTGTAGCAAGCGGCTAATCATGTCCCTTTAGTGGCTCCATAGTAGGGATGGGCATTTTCCAAAATTTTTGCATTCGAATATTTGAGCTCATAAAAAACGAATATTCAAATATTCGTTTATTTAAATGAGGTTTAATGAGAAAGAAGTTATTTTTAATTATCAAGTTTTTGTCATGATTTCTGAACAAGCTTATGATTAGCCGTTACACAATGTTCTACAACAACGTTACGTTATATCGCAAGTAGGGGTCGACCGATATGCGTTTTTCAGGGCCGATGCCGATTATTACAGACCTAGAACTAGACCGATAACCGATATTTTGAACCGATATGTGTCTGGTGTAAAAATGACAATTAATGTCAAAATTTAGAATAACAAGGGCTCTGACAAAAACTGCCTTCCCTGGTGTTGGTTGCACTTCTTACTCTTGTCTTCCTCCATGCATCCATCTACAATAAGGGTAATATAAAGAGAGAGTTAAAAGTGGGGCCACTGTAGGGCTGCACGATATATTGCATGCGATTGTCATGCGCACATGCTTTCCAACCCAGTAGATGGAGCGGAAGTTAATACACAGAGCCGTAGTTCACTGACAAGCTACGCAATTCGTGCTCATAATCACAGATGAATCGCCTTCGATAATGAACGTGATGTTGCGTAGCTTGTCAGTGAACTATGGCTCTGTGTATTAAATGCCACTCCATCTGAAAGCACGTGATGGAGATTTACTGCTAATCACAGAACCGGCTTTACTGACGAGATGAACATGACTATCACATGGAATATATCGTGCAGCCCTAGGCCACTGTATGATTCATGATTAAGCCTATGAATACTGTACTGCAGCTAAACAGCTTGGGGAAATGTAAGTATTTGGCTTCACTAATTTACATGTTGGAAATGTATGTGTAATAGCATAACCTCTCATAATTCTTCATTAATTATTTTCTGATGATTAAATCATAACCTACAAGAGGTGACTATTCAATTCATCATCTAATGCACATCAATTGATTAACATAAAAAGCACAATGTATATAAGAAGTGTAAATAATTTAATTGTCTTCATAGCTCCATTGTAGAAGTTAAGAAGATCGCAACTATTTTAATGAAACTATAACACTAATAGCCTATTATAGGCACACTTGGTTCAATAGCAGATGCGCTCTCTTCTCGGCTCAATCGGAGTACAGCTGGGCTTACCTGCAGTCGTGAATGCAGTAATGGACAGCTGTCTTTCCTCAGTCGACTGTGTTTGGATTTGTATGGTGGTGACATGATAAATCACTTTTACTAATTAATTTGATCAGAAGTAATTACATTTTGTCTGATCATTTAGTAAGATCATTTTGATCAAAGTAAATCCAAACTTTGCGAGGCAGATGACGACATTCTGTGATCCAATACTATCAACTTGTTAACACACTCCACAGCGCCACCCAGTGCATGCAGTTATAACTGCTTAGGATTTATCATGGATTCCCTGCATTTATGGCCAGCAAATTAACACACAGTAAAATTCAAATAGTGTTTTTATTGTTCGAATAATAATAACAGATCCAATATTCCAATGTTCGACTATTCGTGCACACCCCTACTCCGTAGAACGAGTCATTTGTGTTCCGTGCATTTCTGAATACGGATTCACGCTTCGGCACACCCCGAACCCCGCCCCCCGATGTCTAGGGCTGGTCCGAATACCATTTTTTGAGCTTCGAAGCTTCGGTAGTAATCAACACCGAATATTCGAAGCTTCGGAGGGGGCTGAACATATTCTTCTCTCTTATAAAAGCAGGAATCTCTGTACGTCTGTCTGGCTGTTTGCATTGTTATTGTGTCGAGAACTGTTCATCCAATGACTTCACGCGTGGCGGGTGTATTGCTGCAGACCTAAGGGAGTGCAGTGTCGCATTTTGGTGCAATATGGACACGCGACATTCAGAATTAATAAACTTTTAATAAACTACAGAACAGCGTGAGCCTGAAGCGGCGCGCCTCACGCGGGCAGGGCTTATATGCTCCGAGAACAGACACTGCACTAGTGATACAAAACACACAGGTCTGTTAAGAGGTCTATTAATACTTTTAATAAGGTAGCCCAATGCTTAATTTTTAAATTGAGAGGTCCTGGAATAAAGCGGGGTAACGGATCCGGCATTTGATTAGAGGAGGGAGAGGAACAGTCTTTAGTGATTGAAAGCGTGCATCAGTTGCTTTTATAGGGTTCGTACGGTCATGAAAAACCTGGAAAAGCTATGAAATTTTAAAACAGCAATTTCTAGGCCTGGAAAAGTTTAGTAAAAGTCATGAAATTTTATTTAAAAAAATCTCTGTATAATAGTTATATTTAATCAGGTCCTGAATTTGTGTGTATATCGCATAGTTTTACTCATTCCCGCAGCTTTCGAGTTTATAATGAGGGAAATTCCTGCAAACATTTATTGAATATAGCATGTAGGTTAGATGAGTAAATAAATACACACAAACTAGCAGATTAAATCAGTCATTTGAAAACAGCGTGAGTGATTCAGCTGGACCGCGTCTTCTCTTTCACTCTTTTCACGCCATTCAGATGGAGAAGTCGAATCGGGACTCACGCACCGTTTTCTGTGCTCAGCCGCACACACTGAAGCGCGCGCAGAGAAGAGAGAGAGAGAGAGAGAGAGAGAGAGAGAGAGAGAGAGAGAGAGAGAGAGAGAGAGAGAGAAAGTCATGTTAAAATACCCGTTTTGGCAAGTATTCTGGTAAACACAGTCGGTTATGTCTTAAGTTAACGTATACAGCTGAGAAAGAAACCGGATGCGTGTCAGTATTAGGTCTGTGCATTTAGGCTTAAAGAGACAGCAGCCTATACTACCTGCTTCTGTCTGCTAATCATCTGTATTTAACTTATGCAGTAAGCATTATTGTGTTGTTTTACACTTCATTTTTACATTTCTGCACCTGAATATTACTGTTACTGTATTTATTTATAATTTTATGTTGCAGGCTGTTAATCCAGCTTGTAATTTGGGTAATTGTTCTTGTGTTATTACTGACTTTAGTAGTTAAGCTAGTAGTTTCTGCTGGGGTATAGAAGTACTTAAAGTTATTTTTTCTTCTCTTTCACTCTCTCAAAGCGGCTTCATATCAGCACATCTCGTCTGCACTACAAGAGCTACTGCACGCTGACCCAAGACTTTCGCTCGCATCTCGGGACAGTTGACAGAAAAAAAATGCATGCATCGCATTCGGTTTTGTGATAGCAGAGGGTCCGTTCACATGTCGCGTCTTTTGCGCGCTTAAGTTCATTATTTCACATGTAGATGTGCGGCAAGCGCGCTCATAATAGAAGATTTTTCATGAAATGTATGCATGCTATAGGTCAGCACGAACGTCTTTCATTGGCGAACGGTCTGTTGCTGGTGCAGATGTTCAGCCAGGCGGACAAGTTGAGAACAGTTTCGTGGGGGATGCCAGGTGTTTGAGAAAAATAAATAAAAATAAAAGGATATTCCAATCTCAAAATTGAAAATCGAATGCCAACCCACCGAACGAATATTCATATATTCTGGTCCAGCCCTACCGATGTCATCATTCATCACGATGTTTCACTGTAGACATCGTCCGATGCCAATTTGGTAGACATCGCCCAACCCTAGTAAGCACTGTCATCCTCTCCATAACCAACTGCAAACTTCAGATCTGAAAAGCTACTTTATGCAATCCAATCAACTCACAAAAGATAAAGTCAAGTCTTATCCTGCTGTTTTCATAAATCTATTGTATTAAGGAAGTAAAACAGGCTGTGCACAAACTGATAAGCATTTAGATCAAAATAATACAACAACTGAAATTATATGAGGCATCATGGACATTACGGTGACAACGATGTAGTAATATATTGTGATACTTCATTCTCACTCAGTCCCTCCTTCAGTGTCTGTCTATGTTATTTCTTGCCCATTTTTGCAAGTTTAATCAGTTTGAAAAGTGCTAACACACCTCTCAACAAAAAGACACACGATTTGAGGTATAATTCATGTCCGCACCACAATCAGACCTCTGAAGTATGAGCAATAGTAGTAGCGATACTAGTAAGGGCCTCTCAGAAACATTTTTCCTCCTCTCAGTATCTTCCCTGCAGTCCTCTTCCTTCTCTCTGTTATCGCTCGGACACTCATCTTTTGCCTTCCTCCCTTTCCTGCTGTCTGCAATACACCATCCAGAGAGAAATAAACCCAGCAGCTGGTGACATGGACACAGATGTATGGAAACACAGTCACAGATCACAGTGTAAACATATTGATCAGATAGTGGTCATATAAATGAGCATAAAGATGCACAAAGAGAAGAAATCAACAATCTTGTGTAAGGTAAAAAGGTTTAAAAACTAGCAGTTCAGCTCTAAATGCTGAATCAGCCACATATAAACATGTTGACTGCACATCAATTGAAACTGCAGATGAAATAGTCTGAAATAATAATTCCAGGTTCCCTCCATCCTTGTCTTCTGAGCAGGAATGATGAAGTGAGCGGGAGTGATAGAAATAAAGAGGATGCCAACCTTTGGCGTGGTTTACGTCACAGAGTTAATGGATTACCCTTAATCGCGCTTTGAATGCACAAAGCCATCGCTCTCCTTGATTGCAGGATTCTCACTCGAGCCCAAGTACAGTTGGGGTTAGCCTGCTGACGGACAGCTCAGCGTGTGCTTGAAGCACAGGAGATCTGGGAGGACTGTCACGGAATCACAAACTCATCAGTGCAATAATCCAGTAGAAATCCAATGACAGCCCCTCTGAACATAACTGGGGAATAATTACATGTAGGCCTGGAATCGACACTGCTTTATTTTTCTCCACATTGTTGATTCAAAATCAACATTAACTCAAAATGGCCAATTAGCAATCTATCTGCACATTAAATATAGTAAAAATATAAATGCTTAGAAATACATTTATACACCACATCCAGATATACATACATACATAAATATATGATATTTAATATGGGTGCAACAGATCGTAGATGATCCGTATGGACCAGTCCCCACGGTTCGGCACGCATGTGATTCCCGGATTAACTGTTAAGTTAAACCATCTTAGAGTGAAAGTTTATCATTTGCACGTGTTTTGTCTTGCCAATTTACACATTCAAGCAATTTCAGGCCATTCAGATGGAGAAGTCGAATCGGGACTCACGCACCGTTTTCTGTGCTCAGCCGCACACACTGAAGCGCGCGCAGAGAAGAGACAGAGAGAGAGAGAGAGAGAGAGAGAGAGAGAGAGAGAGAGAGAGAGAGACAGAGACAGAGAGAGAGAGAGAGAGAGAGAGAGAGAGAGAGAGAGAGAGAGAGACAAAGTCATGTTAAAATACCCGTTTTGGCAAGTATTCTGGTAAACATAGTCGGTTATGTCTTAAGTTAACGTATACAGCTGAGAAAGAAACCGGATGCGTGTCAGTATTAGGTCTGTGCATTTAGGCTTAAAGAGACAGCAGCCTATACTACCTGCTTCTGTCTGCTAATCATCTGTATTTAACTTATGCAGTAAGCATTATTGTGTTGTTTTACACTTCATTTTTACATTTCTGCACCTGAATATTACTGTTACTGTATTTATTTATAATTTTATGTTGCAGGCTGTTAATCCAGCTTGTAATTTGGGTAATTGTTCTTGTGTTATTACTGACTTTAGTAGTTAAGCTAGTAGTTTCTGCTGGGGTATAGAAGTACTTAAAGTTTTTTTTTTTTTTGCTGATCCAAAAAATTATCTGAGCCGTGACTCAAAATCTGTAGTATGATCCGAACCGTGAGTTTTGTGATCCGTTGCACCACTAATATTTAATAGGTATTCAAACACGTGTTTAAATGACATAAATGCATATTATAGGGTTTGCCTTTCTACCATTAGACAGAACTACTGCAATATCAACCAACAACTACTAGAGACTCAAACAAATATGGCCAAAATGGACAAAATTTGCATCCTCTCCACAACTTCAGGTCTAAAAGGTCTACTTTTCATAATCCAATCAACACACAACAGATAAAGTCAAAAAAAAAAAAGGCTGTGAACATCGGATCATATTGACTTCACTGTAGCTCAAAAACTGCTCTAATGTACTCTGAATGCAATGCACTAGATAAAAGCATCTGGTCAATGCATAAAAGTAACATGAAGTAGCTGAGAGTGCTACACCCTCATTAGCAGTTGAAAGCATTATCAAATGAGCCTAAAGGCAAAACAAACATCAAAGAGATAATTAGAAGTTTGTGCATGACAGATGTTTTAATTCTATAGAAATTTCTATGGAATTCTGAAAGTGTAAATTCCATGCATCTGAAGTTATACAAAGGCCTGACTTTCTCCTCAGCACTTGTTTGCCAGAACTGATTCGGTCGTTTTCACCAGCCACTCGGAAGCATGTAATCAATATCAAGATGTGGGTCTCTGTGAGAGGAGGGGAGGAGCGTTCACATGTGCATGCAAGCGCGCAGACCAACACTAACCACACTGCCCACGCACAGCCAAAATCACAAGGAACTACATTAGAGCTTACTGTGGGCCATCGCAAAGGGAAACAACCACCATTTCCTGGGTAGTTTAGTAGGCCAGGTTAATGTGTCTCTATTTTACAATACCTTGCCAACAACATGAGTGTCTTAGTGATGTTTACAAGGCAGGTGAAGATGGAAGATGGAAAATCGGACAGCCCATTAAACACACACGAGCGCACACAGACACACACCCACACGCATACACACTGCAGACTCAGCAAACAAGTGTCCATTTATTTTAGGCCGAAACTGTCATGACTCCATTTCACACACGCCCTCGTCTTCTCTTATTCTGTCACAAACACTTCCCTATGCATAGTTTCAATATCAGCGATAGTGTGGAAGGGGGCGGGAAGTGAAAATACACCATGCTCGTGCCGGGCCGAATGGAGAGTGGGCTTGAGACTCGCAGCCAGAGCTTCTGTTCAGGTTCCAGTCCAGTGACAGATCCTTCTAGTCTTGAGCATCATGACTATATACTAGGGATGTGCGCTACGACTAATTTGACTGTCGTTTAAACTGAAGTTTTGTATCCGACTAGTCTAAAAGCTAGAAACCCCCCAAAAATGGCAAAAAAAAAAAAAAAAAAAAAGTGCGTGTGTCTATATAACAGCATACAGTTGAAATACTTAATCTTTGAATTACACTGTCAAATCCCTCAATGAATTCTGCAAAAAATAGGTCACGATTATGACGTATGCTTGCCTCGCGTTGATACTACAATAACTACAAGCAAGCAGATAGTTTCGAAAAGAGCCTGGAAAATCCCGCACCACCACCGAAGTGGGTCTTCGTTTAGAGGAATAGACAGCGCGGATAGGATCGCGGACCGCAGCGGCAGGTTGTAGTCTATGACATGACATGATTTGACATTTGGCTTTGGCTAGCCTCCAAGCTAACGCATACATGCCTGTATTGAATATGATTACGCATAGCTCCAGTAAAGTTATTGTAAGCCAATTTGACATTACACAGTGTACAAAAAACGTTTCCATTTCCTTCTAATTCAAAATAATCCCAGACCTTGCTGGTCTTTCACGTGGAGCTTGCCGCAACTGACGTGAAGAAAACGCATGTGAGGTAAAATTATAGTTCCCGCCCAGATACGCTTTTAAAAATATTTATATATTTTGATGTATTCTTTTTCAAAAGTTTTATTTGAACTGCTCTTTAAAATGTTTTAAATGTAACGTTAAAATGATGGTAATTTGAATGATAAAATCATCATTTTTTTTTCTCTCGTGTAGTCGACTATTGTTTTCAGTGTCGACTAGTAGGAGCTGTACCGTTCAGTCGACTAGACCCGCACATCCCTACTATATACACGATGAATCAGACCAACAGGCGTTGCACGTCGTGTTGAGCGGTGGCTAAATTTTAAAAGTGCGGGAAACTGATTTTTCTCCCCTGATAAAGTGCTGAAGAGTGTAGTTTCTGAGGCAGAACGGTGAAAATAATAATTGTTGCAAAACAGGTTTTCACCCATAGGCCAAACAAATAGTTGTATGATTGCTTTATAGAAAAATTCAATCTACAAAAGGCCTAAAGAGACAGTTCACCCAAATATGAAAGTTTGGTCATTTCCTTATGTCATTCCAAACTGGTTTGGATTTTTTTTTTTCTCTGTGGAATGCAAAAGAAGATATTTTGAAGATGTTTGTCTATACAGTGAAACTCTTTGGGTCCAAAATTGGACCCCACTGCAGGGCTCTAGACTGCGACTAGGGATGTCAATTTTCAATAATTTCCACAATCGATCGTCGTTTAAATTAACGATCAATTAATCATTAACCTTAACTACTGCAAAATGCGTCTATTGCAGTGGCATAGTCACAGGCATGACAGGATGTGCAAATGCCACTCAAAACGCCAGCTTCCTCACCCGAATGAAAAGGGTTTTCAGTCTTAATAAAAGGCTAGTGGCAGGATGGTAAAATAAATGGATGTGATTACGATCATTTGATAAAAGGAAGAGAGCGCGCCATAGTTATGCACAGGATCATTATACTTTATGTGCTGTTTCATATCCTGTCACGGAGACCGCTGAATGCACC
>JALXFT010003026.1:2500-23416 GCA_023376895.1 Aspiorhynchus laticeps
ATGATATACATTCATGATCTTCCTTTTTTTGCTTACTTTATTTCTCAATAAAGGTTCCTTAACTATTTGACTATTTGAGAATGATAATTTTTCCAGGTGTGATTACTGGAATTCTACATTAAATAAATAAACAATAAACTAATAAAAAAAACAATAAATAAAATAAACTAATTTTATAAATGAATGAATGAATGAATGAATGAATGTATAAATAAATAAAGATGCAGTTTCATGGTAAGCTACAAAGGTTACATATCAACTTATCTAACATTTTACAAATTTGCAATACAGTTAAACCTGACCAAGGCAATATTGATTTCTTTTGATATCCATTGCTGCAAAGCTCAGCTTCTCATAAATTAGCTTTGCTGGATTCCAAGCTATCCATGGATAATTTTGATACAATACATTAAAACTGACAATAAAGCTCAGAAGTCTAGTGAAACTCTACTTTATTATATCACATTATATACATCAATATGTGCTTTTAAACATCAATGTATCTCAGTGCCCCTTAGTGCTGCTGTTATAGCTCAATTATGCTCTAATATAATCTTACACCTTGTTATGTTTAGTAATAAGGGACACAATAAACAAAGACTGTTAAAAGCCTTTATGGTGAATGACTACTGCATAATGTGAACAATCGACCACTCTAAATGGCAGCTTAATTAAATAAAGCACTTAAATAAGTGAAGCTTCATTTCCACCAGCAATTGTGTCAACGCACGAAGATTTTGAGCTCCTTGGAATTAAAAGATCATTCTAGAAATACAGAAAGAAAATGATGGTAAAAGCCTTCAAAAGTGCAAACAAATCTGATGACAAAAAAGAAACTTGATTAATAAAAAAAGTAAATACGTAGCTAATGATCGTAATTACACCAGAGTAATATAAGCCCCAGGGCCGCAGCGAAACTTCCTCTGTTGGCTTTATTCACTTGCCATGTCTCGTCCTCTTTGCAGGCTAATTGTGAGTATTTGTATGTCGGCTTGCTAATGAAGGTCTAGATGTGCCTGTAGCCTCTACTGTTACACTAATTCAGATAAAAGCTTGACTTCAGCTGCCATACTGACACTCAAGGTGTAGGACGGCTCAGTTCTCATCTATCAAAGTGGCCATTACGGGCTGAGGAACCTAATTAGCATGACAAGATCTAAAATACACGACTCCTCCTATTCACAGCATGCATCCCTTAATCAGATAGATTGTGGCTAATTGCTAAGACATTGAGTTGATTTTCACTGGTGGAGTGCGGGTGCTTTCAGGGCCCAAGATGTGCTTTTATGAGCGCTCTGACACGCGTAACCTGCCTGGAAATTCAATAGCAACACTGCCAAACTCTGTTGTGTTGGGCGGTTTGAGATATGCATCAAACAAACTGAGGGAATACTAATCAGAAATATAGACATAAATTCCTGTGCACCGTATTTAAAAGTCAATTCAATTAAATCAATTAAATGTTGACCATGAAAAGACAATGTGAAATTGATATTAGAAATCACAACCAACTATCCGTAAATATATGCACTGACCCAATAAATCTTTTCTACCCAAATCGATATCCAACATAAAGAACCATTTCTCTCAAATCATAGCAGACAGTATTGTTAAAACGTTTGGAGTCCATATGATTTTTTTTTTATTTTTAAAGAAGTCTTATGTTCATCAAAGCTGCATTTATTTGATCAAAAATACAGTAAAAGACTCTAGCGGTTGAAGCATAAAACTACAACCCCAAATCAGAAAAAGTTGGGACAGTATGGAAAACGCAAACAAAAAAAGAAAGTAGTGATTTCTAAATTTACTTTGACTTGTATTTCATTGCAGACAATATGAACACAAAATATTTCATGTTTTGTCTGGTCAACTTCATGTCATTTGTAAATATACATCCTTTCCTGTCATTCAGACCTGCAACACATTCCAAAAAAAGTTGGGACAGGAGCAATTTAGGGCTAGTAATGAGGTAAATTGGTTAAATAATGATGTGATTTGAAACAGCTGATGTCAACAGGTGATTGTAATTATGATTTGGTACAAAAGCAGCATCCAAGAAAGGTCTAGCACTTTAGGAGCAAAGATGGGCCTATGATCGCCAGTTTGCCAACAAATACGAGAGAAAATTATTGAAATGTTTAAAAACAATGTTCCTCAAAGAAAGATAGGAAGAGATTTGGATATTTCACCTTCAACAGTGCATAACATAATTAAAAGATTCAAGGAATCTGGAGGAATTTCAGTGCGTAAAGGACAAGGGCGCAAGCCTAAGCTGAACAACCGTGATCTCCGATCCCTCAGGCGGCACTGCATCAAGAATCGTCATTCATCTATAAGCGATATCACCACATGGGCTCAGGACTACTTTGGCAAACCTTTGTCAAGTACCACAATACGTAGTTACATCCACAAATGCCCGTTAAAACTGTACTGTGCCAAAAGGAAGCCCTATGTTAACAGTGTCCAGAAGCGCCGTCGACTTCTCTGGGCTCGGAGGCATCTGGGATGGACCATCACACAGTGGAAACATGTACTGTGGTCAGATGAATCAGTATTTCAGGTATTTTTTGGGAGGAATGGACGCCGTGTGCTCCGGACCAAAGAAGAAAAGGATCATCCAGATTGTTACCTGCAACAAGTCCAAAAGCCAGGGTCTGTCATGGTATGGGGTTGTGTCAGTGCCCTTGGCAAAGGTAACTTGCACTTCTGTGATGGCACCATTAATGCTGAAAAGTACATAGAGATTTTGGAGCACAATATGCTGCCTTCAAGAAGACATCTTTTCCAGGGACGTCCATGCATTTTTCAACAAGACAATGCAAAACCACATTCTGCACACATTACAAAGTCCTGGCTGCGGAGGAAGAGGGTACGGGTTCTTGATTGGCCTGCCTGCAGTCCCGACCTGTCTCCAATAGAGAATGTGTGGCGCATTTTGAAGCGCAAAATGCGACAAAGAAGACCCTGTACTGTTGCCCACCTTAAGACTTGTTTGCAGGAAGAATGGGACAAAATTACACCTGAAACACTTCATCACTTGGTGTCTTCAGTCCCTAAACGTCTTTTAAGTGTTGTGAAAAGGAATGGCAACATTACAAAGTGGTAAATGCTTTACTGTCCCAACTTTTTTTGGAATGTGTTGCAGATCTGAATGACAGGAAAGGATGTATATTTACAAATGACATGAAGTTGACCAGACAAAACATGAAATATTTTGTGTTCATATTGTCTGCAATGAAATACAAGTCAAAGTAAATTTAGAAATCACTACTTTCTTTTTTTATTTGCGTTTTCCATACTGTCCCGACTTTTTCTGATTTGGGGTTGTACAAGTTACTTGTTGAGGAATATTGTTTTGGAAATACGGCTACATAAACATAAACATTGTATTGTGAACCTAGTCAATGCACAGCTAATGCAATGCTATACAGAGTATATTGATTCCTGTTTTATTACGGGTACTGGGGTTGCCAGATCTGTGGAACAATACCAGCCCAACTGCTGTTAAAAACTAGCCCACATTTATTTATTTCTTGCAGTTTTCCCCATTGGGGTCAAAATAGCATTCTGGGAAGATTGCTTCAACCCGCGGACTAAAAAACAAGCTGTGGCAAAAAAGTGTAAAAGTATCCTAGTTCCACAGTAAAAACGGACTTGGCAACACTCAACTTCCTTTTTTTTTTTTTTTTTTTTGCTTACAACTCTTTGGTTTGTTGTTGTGCATATAGCAGTAACCTGACCTTCTTTCCATTATTCACGAATATGAGCTAAACAGGACTGGGCCAATGATAAAAGTAAGCAGATTCAACAACTCATAAATAAATTATTATAGGCCTATAACAATTTAGGGTAAGGGCCTTACCATAATGGAAAGAGATGGATTTTAAGACAAAAAAGTTAGATAGTGTAGCTTTAAAATAACTGTTCTATTTTAATATATTTTACCTTTTTTATTTCTAGAAATGGCAAAGCTCATTCTTCAGCTGCCAGTACTCCAGTTTTCAGTGTTAAATGATCCTTAAGAATTCCTTCTAATATTCTTATTTGGTGCTCAAGAAACACTCTTAGAAACATTTTCTTAGGATTATTAGTTGAAAACAGTTGTGCTGCTTAATGAAGTGTGGAAGTGTTTTTTTCACGATTCTCTTTTCCAGGTTACTTTGATGAACAGAAAGTTCAGCATTTACTTAAAATACAAATTCTTATTTTTTTTATCTGGCTCGTTTATAGCATCCATTATGATATTTTTTAGATATTTATGATACCAAGCTCACCAAAGTTTTTAAAAGGCAAAGCAATTTCAGATGCAGTTTCAACAACTTCCATGTCATTCAAAATCTCTTTGATTTCTGTTGTGAAACGGAAAATTAATTATTTAAAATATTGATTTCATTTTGAGTGAACTATCGCTTTAACTATACAGAGTATTTTAAGTATTACTAGTGGCATAAACTTTTTTCATAACATGGGTCGGTCTGTGGAGACCACTGACAAGATGATTTGAGAAGCTTGCATTAATTCCACTTAAACAGAGCTGCAATAAAATAACTAAAAAAGAATGGAGGAAACACATGAGACCTGCCGCAGTCTGGGAAGCAAGAGCGAAATCTCATGAACTCATGATCGCGAGCATGCAATAAAGAACTAGAGCAGCCGACCAACAGGCCCTGACAGAGAAAAACGCTCCCCACCTACAGCAGATAATAAATCAGACACAGGCGAATTAAAAAACCAACAGAAGAACAACAAATATGGCATGTCTTGCTGGTTTTAAGTGTCCATACCTTTCCCCCTTCACTGCAGGAGGGGAAGAGTATAATAACTTCACCTCTCTCATTGTCACCTAGAGAAACATTGGGATGATTTTCAATATGTTTTTTAATTACGCTTGCTTATTTCATCATTAGCTTAAAAAAAGAGCATGAGTGCCAGAAGTGGCCAGGGTCGTGTGGGGATAAAATGACAGAGAAAAAGTGTTCATGAGAAAACTCTCTTGTATGAGGGAAGGTGATGAAATAAAACAGAGAGAGTGAGAGAGACAGAGAGAGAGAGAGAGAGAGAGAGAGAGAGGGATGAGAAATGAGGAGATGGTTATGGTCTGTGGAGGTGCAGATTAGAGAAGAAGTAAATCAATCAATCAATCATATGTATTAACTCTCTTGAAGGAAGCAAGGAAGAAAATTGGTATGGCTATAGTCTTATCAGTAGGATCTTTTTATATAAGGAGACATCCTATTTTTGTGTCAAATTAACCCGTTTAATTTTACATTTTTTCCAGACATGAAAATATCCAGATGATGTGTCATTACTAACCCTTTGAAATAATCAATAATATTTTTTTTAATCTTTTTTGGGAAAAGTGTGTATGGTCGGTCACAATTGTGATATACTGTGGGATAATGTGTGTACTGAATAACCATCATTTTTAAAACTTTTTTTGTGACAATTTGCACTAATCATGTGAAACTGCACATATTTCATTGAGACCCTTTATTTTTTTCCATATTTGCAGGAAATGTACTAAAACAGGTTTTCAGAGCTTTACAAAAGAAAAATCTTTTTTACGGTCACAATTGTGACGGTGGGATTAAATTGTGACAAAAGTTATTTTATATACACAGAAAGCATAATAAATGTAATGTGTCTGCTTTAATGTTTCAACTAGCTTATGTAAAAATTCAAACATTTAAAAAAAAAAAAGTAAAATGTTTAAATTATGTTTAAAACAGAAATTACATTTAAAATTAATAATAATAATAAAATTTCAAATAATTAGATTATTTTAATGTCATCTAATGATTTTTTTTTTCTAAATATGCCTGACAACTTTTTTTTTTTGGGGGGGGGGATTGCTGTATATGAACTATTGTTACAGTGAGGGACATTTTAGTTGTTTGCTTCTATAAGTCATGATAGAAATGTGTGATTGATTTGGTCAGAAGAAAATAAAATGAAACAGGACAAGTTCTAATGTTTGGGGAAATAATAAATCTAAAATAAGCCATATAATTAACACATAGCTTCAAATGCATGATTACACAGTACAGAGCCTACAGATACTGTCACTCTAATGCAGTAAAGTGAATTGCTGTAAAAGTATCTGGTTTGATCTGAGCAGATATGATTTTTTTTTTCTTATCCAGAATCCATCTCCTGCTCACTGTAGTCCATCAGTCACATCATCAGTACAGACAAGAGTGACTGTTCCAGTGACAGTGATACATAACAAAACCATAACTATATCATCAGCACGTTTCACGGATGATGTGGGATTGTCAACAGTCCCTCAATGCTTTCTCTTTCCACCATTCAGGTACAAGTTAATCTTCGTACACAAACTTTTCTTTCTTTCTTTCTTTCTTTCTTTCTTTCTTTCTTTCTTTCTTTCTTTCTTTCTTTCTTTCTTTCTTTCATGTTTGTAGCGTGTTTATGATTCTTTGAGAGTGCATTTAATTAACAGCGATAATTTTTTTTTCTCTTAAAGGTATGTTTTTACTTGTTAGTACACTATTTCTTGTCATGCCATTTATGCTTTGTCAGATGGTTTTGCACACCTTTGTACATTCTGCTGAATCATCAGTCGAGTTGTTGATTTTATGCTGAGAAATAGCAGCAACAGACAGACTCCAAATGCAAAGGAAAGTACTAAAGCAGTGGTGGCCAGCGTTGGTCCTGCAGAGTTCAGCTCCATCCCTGATCAAACACACCTGAGCCAGCTAATCAATGTCAAATGCTGCCTTCACATGCTATCAGAAATGTCCTTTTTCTTACTTATAAAGTCATGATTACAAGCTTGCATTCAAGTGCTTTGTTGTTGGAAAGAATAAAATGTAGCATCCCATTGGTTTCCAATCATATAAACATTCACCGCACTAGATAGCTTGCTGACGATTCTGGAATTTCAGTCAAATACATGCTTATTTCACTGTTTATAAAACATACAATATGCTTCAAATGATTGTTCATACATAGCCTATAAATACACTACTTTTTAACAACAAGCAGTGTTGGGGAGTAACTAGTTACATGTAACAGCGTTACATAATTAAATTACAAAATAAATGTAACTGTAATTAGTTACAGTTACTTATGAAAATGTTAACGATTACAAAGGGGGTTACATTTGAATATTTACGCACATCCACATACAGATTTAATTGATTTCTTTCCCAAATTGCACTGACTTGACCGCTTTTTTTCTAATAAATCACTAATTGGTTAGTCTGACTGACAATGCTTCGACTCGCGCGCGCTCCACTGCCAAATCCAAAGACAATAATTACTATTGTTAAACCATGGTAACCACAAATTAACCATGTTTTTTTGCTACACTAACCATAGTTTAACCATGGAATTTGTAGTAAAAAATAAATACAAATGACTATCATCATATATACAAACAGACACCAATGTTTAAAAAAAGACACCAATGTTTCAGGAGTTTAGTACAAAGAATAGGACACATGCTTATTAGATAACCGTATTTGGGTTGATGTATATGTTTTTATTATTATAATTTTTTTAAATGAACTTATTTTTTCCAATGCATTGTTAGATGCAGTGTTTCCTGTACTTATGCGAAGATTTCGTTTCAAAAACAGTATCAGTAAACTATTTCTTATGATTTTAAATCTGCATTGAACTTGATCAATCTCAAAGTAAAAGGCGGTACTAAAGTCTGATTTTGGTGGATGTGTTCAAATTTCATCATCTTAATTCAAGTGATGAAGGATTTTGAAAGTCTGACAGTTATCAGAGTTGAATACTAAGGTTAACCCTGCATGGTGTAAATGTTTGAAAATAATTAACAGTTGAAAACTCTCATTAGAAATTTAGGAAAGTAATCAAAAAGTAATCAAAAGTAATCAGTTACATAACTTTTATAAAGTAATTGAAAAAGTTACACTTTTAAATAGGATAACTTGTAATCTGTAACCTATTACATTTTCAAAGTAACCTTCCCAACACTGGAGACAAGACAAAGTGATGTAGAAAAAATAAATAAATAATAGCACTGACAGCAGCAATTCAAGGGTTCAAGGTTCAAGGTTCTTTATTATTTGTCACATACACAATCATACAGGGTATAATCAGTAGTAAAATGTAGGTCAGGACTACAACTGTTGTAGTTTATGGCTTGCCGAACTCAGAATCTCTGGTATCATCATTATCTCAGAGATACTCACTAGCAAATACAACTTGAGAAGCCGATCATGTCTTATTTCTGATTTGGAAACTCATATTTATGATAATTCCGATAGCACATGAAGGCAGCATAAGGGTTACTTGAAAGCTACAAGCAGCTGAATTTTTGTCAAGGCAAATCTCTGCAGGACTATGGCTCTCCAGGACCGACATTGGCCACCCCTGTAGTACTTTACAGTAAACTCTGTGTTTGAATAATGCAAGCACACCAACGCAGCCAAGATTCAGTTGAAGTGGTGATTGATTATACTATACATTTTTTATAACAATATACTATTAGAGTTTTTGTTAATATTTTTTTACTTGTTCTGTATTTACTTTAATTTTAGATTTAGTTTTTAAAAATGTTGTCATGTTTTTGTAATTTTTATTCATTTTTTCATGTATGTTAATACAGCATTTGTTCATTTATATTTATATAGTTTATTTAGTTTAGTAATTGTAGTACAAAAATGAGAAATTAAAAATAATTTTTTTTATATTTTATTTTATTACAATTAACATTTATTTTAAGTATGCTATGATATTAGTTTTAGTTAACGTTGATTTATATTTTAGAATTAACAAATATAACATAAAATTATTTTTGAGCTAAATAAACAAAAAATCTGGGTAGAATTCATTTTTAAATATATTATTTTTTTTTTTTTTTAACCTGGTATGGAAAAATATGCAGTCCAACAAAGGGTTTCATGAGTTGCTTCTGTCACGTCCCACCCCAGTCACGTGGCTTGATAATGATTGGTTGCTGTCTTATGTCTGTAATAATGATTTCTGGCTGAGTGATTTGGCCTAAATACTACAACACATTCGTGACTGCAAAAATTCAGTTTCTTTAAAAAAGAAAATATAATGTTTTTTCATCATAAAATGGCATAAAATGTAGATGTTCCTGCATCATCTACTTTAGTGATAAGCTCTGAATGACTGCAGATGTATCTTCGAAACAAGCGGAAATGTCTTTTCCCCTGCACTTGTCCCGCTGTGAATCTTTCACCTGTGAACCACTAAACACTTTCAGTGGTACAATTCCCACATTTAGGGGGTCAAAGACTCACATGTGCGTCTTCTAAAACAAGCATTGTCAGCTGTGCAATTCTTTTAAATAGTCACCAAGGGAATAACATATATAGTGCCGACCCTTTTCCAAGGTTCAAGGTTGTACTGACACTCGCTGACATCTCATCAATGGGAACCTTGAGGTTGGAGAGAATTTCCCAAGATGCAATATCGAATAATTGTACAAATAGATATAGAATAATTGCACAAAACTAGTGCCGTTTTTGTCCCTAAATAAAAAGCTGATGATAAATAGTGGGAACTTTTACTTTACATAACACAAAGCACATCGTAATTTGTATTTATTTATTTTTTGAATGTATTTCTGGCCTGTCCCTAGCCTCCTTGTTATATTGTGCAAATAAAAACATAACCAAACAAAAAAGTGCATTTTTTTCCCAGTCTTTATACATTTATAAAATTAAAGTGACAGTGAATTCTAAAAAGATGACATTTCCATGTGTCAGCCATCATATTTTCCATAAAACAACTCATAGTCACAATCTAATTTTAGGCATTGAACTCCTCAATCACAAATAAAAATGGATCTAGTAACTCTTTAAAATAAGGTTTCACTAGTTACAGTAGTTAACATGGTAACACTTTAGTTTAGGGACAAATTCTCACAAGTAGCTTGTTAGCATGCATTTCATTAGTATATTGGCTAGTATAGTAGTACTTATAAAGCACATATTAATGCCTTATTCTGCATGACTATGTTTTGGATCCCTTAATCCACCCCCATAACTAAACTTAACATCTACCTTACTAATTATCAATAAACAGCAAATTAGGAGTTTATTGAGGCAAAAGTCATAGTTAATAGTTAATAGTGAGAATGGGACCTTGAATTAAAGTGTGACCATTAACATTAGTTAAAGTAACTAGTAAACATGACCTAAGAATGAAAAATACTTCTGAAGCATTTAGTTTAGTATCTTAGTTCACATTTAGTAAATGTATTATTTACTAACACAATAAAATCAAAAGTTGCATCTTTTAATGTCATTTAATGAACCTGCGTTAACATGAAGTAACAATGAACAGTTCAATTATTACTGACTAACAATAACAAAAATGAGTATAACTTTATTTTAAGTACTATAAGTACTTAGCACTATTAACTAGCATGCATATTATTAGCATATTGGCTGTTGATTAGTACTTATAAAGCACATATTAATGCCTTATTCTGCATGACAATATTTAAAATTCTTTAACTCAGCCCCATACCTAAACTTAACAACTACCTTACTAACTACTAATAAGCAGCACATTAGGAGTTTATTGGGGCAAAAGTTGTCGTTAATAGTTAGTTAATAGTGAGAATTGGACCTTAAAATAAAGTGTGTCCAAAAAGGAATAAACACTGAAACAAATGCATTGGTAATGTTACTGCATTAACTAATGTTAACTAATGGGACACTTTATTATAGAATGTTACCATTTAACATGATGTTGTATGTGAACTCCTTTACTACGGTTTTAAAACTATTAATTAAAAAGTGGATAATGTGGAAGTATTACACAAAACTTTTTTCTAAAAAGCATTTTTTTTTTCAATCATTTAGCACAAAATAATAAAAAACCGAACAAACCATGCAGCATCACATTTCACATTCCGCATAAATTGATATTAAGCATTTATATACATTCATTTTTTTTTTTTAAAAATCTGACTTTTGGAAATATAAAATAGCACATTTCATAGTGAAACCAATGAATTAATATTGGAATTTTCTATGATGGACAAACAAGAGACTACGGTTCTATCCAAAACTTTGCGTGCCAGTGCAAGCTTGAATAAACACTCATCATTAGTATTGCTTAGACGTAATAGTGTTTTAATTGGGCGTTTACAGCCAAGAGTAGAGGTTAACTCAATGATTATTGAAATTCCATTTACCAGCTATTAAAAGAGTCACTTCAGCTTAGCTAAACCATGATACAGAAGTGTCGAGACAGCGGTGGGTGTCATAGCACCAACATCAGATCAGCCAGTGTGGCTCAGAGGGGGCAGCTTCTGTTTGGATACACTGCCTTTAGCATTCTCATCTGGGGTCGTGTTGCGCTCCATGGCGAAAACAATGAAAGGAGTCCAGGCGTCCCTGTCAGGGTGAAATGCGGCTGTTGTGTAGATAACAGACACCCATCTCCAGCATTATATCATGGACAATACCGCGAGGAGTAATCCCTCTTCATGGGGACTGATTTCCCCGTCACTGCTGAGCGTTAGCCACGCTGAGAGGCAGCGTCTGTAAATGACATAAGCACAAAAGCAGAGCTCAGGGCCCCTACTGGAGGCTGCTGGGCGTAGAATCGGGAATGATAGGGGAACAGAAATTCCTGTGGGTGTTGCGTGGATGTGAATCCCGCTGTGTGACCACCCATCAAATCCCCCTCAGAACTGACCTGCTGGAGCATTCAGCTACCTTGTAACCGAACCTCCGTGGCCCAAGATCTGACAGCTGCTCCCAGAATATTGTTCTTACGAGACCAAGTCACAACAAAGAGCCTCACATCGCGAGGGGGTGGGGGAGCCGGTGTCATTGTTTCCATGTTAGTTGCTCTAGCATAAGCATCTAAAGCCCGGTGCAATGTTTTTTCCCCTGTCCTTTATGAATGTTTACTTGTCAGATTGTACGATATTAACCCAGTCAGATGTAAAAGACAAGGAAGGCTGTGCGGCTGTCTTTTATGTCAGACTATATAGCATCTAAGACTTTGGTCATGATCGACAGCATTGACTGGGCGTTTGAAGTGATTAGTCTTACACGCAAAATTGAAATAGTGCCGCAGAAACTTGCAGTGCGTGCTTGCAGTATTTTTCATAAAAAATTTATGAAAAAGAAAAGAACTATGCAACAGTATGATCATAACGTAAAGGATCATGAAATAAATGAATGTTGTATATCATACAGACAAGAATAGAATAGAATAGTTTTATTTGTCACATACACGATTATATAGAGATTATATAACCAGCAGTGAAATGTATTCTCTGCATTTTAACCCATCCTAAGTGATGATCGGGCAGCCATGTTACAGCGCCCGGGGAGCAGTTGGGGGTTCGGTGCCTTGCTCAAGGACACCTCAGTCATGGTATTGAAGGAGGAGAGAGCGCTGGTTATTCACTCCCCCACCAACAATCCCTGCCGGACCCGAGATTCGAACCCACAACCTTTGGATTACAAGTCCGACTCTCTAACCATCAGGCCACGACTTCCCCTTAAGACAAGCTAGTATAAACATGTTTAACTAGTCTTTTGTGATTTAATGTCTCTCATTTTCTCTCTCTTTCATACAAATCTATGGTTAATGATTTTATTGGTTTTTCATTCGACAGCTACTGTTGCAGTATCCGTACCGCACTAAAATTTCACACATTCCAGAACGTTAATGAAAAGTGATCAAAGACTGATGAAATTGACCCTGTTATGAAAGAAATACTTTAGACAACAAATATGTGGAAAAACAGTGCATATTTTTTTTGTTATTTTAGAGCATGTGGGCTGAACATGAACGGTTTTTCAAATGCTAACTCTGATTGTCTGAAGTAGACTTAGCTGTAGTAACTAATTACGTGTGATCTTTCTGTTGCGCTCATATCAAATGAAGAGCATCTTCTTGTGATGTCATTAATGTGGAACATTTCTTTTTATAGCTCTCTGGGGAAATTGTCTGGCTTTTTTTCCACCTGATTCACTAAAAGCAACTATGCAAATCAGATAATGCTGCAAACACACAAACGAAAGTTAGCGGTAAGTGCAATTTCCCATCTTTCTGGATAGTTTGAATGCTTGGTTGGGGAGGATGCAGAATACTGAAGTCAAGATCCGAAAATATACCATTGTATCTTTGTGTTCTTTGAATTCAGTCAAGAGGTCAATCTGACCTTTAGCTTGTCTGTTGGTCACATGTCTTCTAGTCATATGAGTTGTAAGCCAGAACTGGCAGGTCAATGTTAACTTCTGTTCGTAGCGGAGTGCAAAAGCGTCTTCACATGAACTTGTGTTCTCCAGTCCCCTGTGTTCACGTGTCTATGAATGGCGCTCAACGGAGTGCAGTCAAGTCATGTGTAAATGCATTACTTCACCACTGCAACTACAGAGTGCATCTAGATTTGTCACGTTATAATGCTCTTCTCCATTATTTGATCATCATTGGATGAATTGTTGCTAATATCAAGAAAATATACACACATATTTGTCTTTTAAATGAAATGCCTAATTTAGAAATAAGCCTAATTTACACTGAAAGATGCTAAAAAGAATGAAAATGACTGGCTAAATCAGTGCAGATGGTGGGTTAAACTGGATTATGGGTGTTTAGTGAATAAACAACAACAACAACAAAAAGGTTTAAGCTTGCTGCCTACACACATTCTCTAGTTACAATCCTGAAATGTGTTCTCAGTAATACCAAATAATGCACATATGGAAATTACACAAGAGTTTTGGACAACAAATAACAGAGAGAATGGTCTTGCTGCTGTTTTTGCATTGATTAGGAAAGCGAAAAGGTGAACTGCAAAAAAAAAAAAAAAAGGCAGACAAAGTGGCAAAGTATATATATATATATATATATATATATATTTATTTATTTATTTAATTTTTTTTTTTTGGCCCCACCTCCCAGTACCTCACAATCCTCTGATGTCCTGCTGGTCTCTTACAGTTTGGATGAGACTCACTGATGCTCTCTTTAACATTGGGACAGTGTGGACACCTGACAACTGGTGGGTCATATTTCAGTTTGAAATTTATTGTGAAGTTTGCTCATCATAAGTGTGCTTACTAAGAACAGCATCGCTGATGTGCAAATGTCACGAGATGGTGAAGTTCTGAGGCTTTTTTGTCACAAAATAGTCACCTTAAACTAAACAACTACAGTAGTTTCAGTCTTGTAGTTTACAATTGGCTGCAGGCGCCCTATGTGTCCTTTACTCATTTAACTTAAGTTTATTGAGAGAGCCGTTCATTTGATTTAGAGGGGCGATGAAGATGCTTATTACCATTGTAAATGAGTTTTTCTCCCGTGGCTATTAAATTGTTTCTCATGTGCCTTTTCTTCTCAGGCCTCATATTTCTGTGTTTTTGATTGGCAGTTATTTAAAGCTCTGATCAAATATATACATACTTAGCAGAGTATGTGGCTCTGAACATTAATATATGCTAATTACCAGATAACAAGGGGAATAACAGGCCAATGCTCATTAAAAGTCACACAGACTCGATTACATTTTTCATCTATTAAAACTTCGACAGAGCTGTACAAAAGTGATTGTTGAGCGGTCGTTGAGTCATTAGAGAGAACAATGATGAAAGAAACACAGCGAGGCATCATGTTCGATTGAACCTGCACTCTCTCCATTAAAAAAGAATGATTCAGAAATATGTATGCTTTTCTTTAAACACTATGCAGAAGATGGAATTATTTGACCTTCTGTGAAGCCTGTATGTGTAATGTATTAAAAAGATGTTCTTAATGCGTTATAATTAGGGCTGCCAATCTAATGCATTCATTCGGATTGATGATTCATAATGGATTTAAAAAAAGATTTAAAAAATCATGCCCCCTTACCCATATGTAAAAACAGTATGCTGTTATATGTTATGTTATGACATCTTACACATTGTAAAAGGTTTTACCCTATTCCAAATATTGTTTAGAAATCATACAAGTTCTGTATAAAATGTCAGAATTTAATGTTAAAATCGGTTAAAAAAATGCGCTAAACATTTTCAATTAATTGCATGTTGATTCACCAGCTCCAATTTTAATATTTAATTTAGCATTGTTTTATCATTGCAACTATATTTATAATACATTGTACAACCCCAAATCAGAAAAAGTTGGGACAGTATGGAAAACACAAATAAAAAAAGAAAGTAGTGATTTCTAAATTTATTTTGACTTGTATTTCATTGCAGACAATATGAACACAAAATATTTCATGTTTTGTCTGGTCAACTTCATGTCATTTGTAAATATACATCCTTTCCTGTCATTCAGACCTGCAACACATTCCAAAAAAAGTTGGGACAGTAAAGCATTTACCACTTTGTAATGTTGCCATTCCTTTTCGCAACACTTAAAAGACGTTTAGGGACTGAAGACACCAAGTGATGAAGTGTTTCAGGTGTAATTTTGTCCCATTCTTCCTGCAAACAAGTCTTAAGGTGGGCAACAGTACGGGGTCTTCGTTGTCGCATTTTGCGCTTCAAAATGCGCCACACATTCTCTATTGGAGACAGGTCGGGACTGCAGGCAGGCCAGTGAAGTACCCGTACCCTCTTCCTCCGCAGCCAGGACTTTGTAATGTGTGCAGAATGTGGTTTTGCATTGTCTTGTTGAATGGACGTCCCTGGAAAAGATGTCTTCTTGAAGGCAGCATATTGTGCTCCAAAATCCAAAATGTACTTTTCAGCATTAATGGTGCCATCACAGAAGTGCAAGTTACCTTTGCCAAGGGTACTGACACAACCCCATACCATGACAGACCCTGGCTTTTGGACTTGTTGCTGGTAACAGTCTGGATGATCCTTTTCTTCTTTGGTCCGGAGCACACGGTGTCCATTCCTCCCAAAAAATACCTGAAATACTGATTCATCTGACCACAGTACACGTTTCCACTGTGTGACGGTCCATCCCAGATGCCTCCGAGCCCAAAGAAGTCGACGGCGCTTCTGGACACTGTTAACATAGGGCTTCCTTTTGGCACAGTACAGTTTTAACTGGCATTTGTGGATGTAACTATGTATTGTGGTACTTGACAAAGGTTTGCCAAAGTAGTCCTGAGCCCATGTGGTGATATCGCTTATAGATGAATGACGATTCTTGATGCTAAGGGATCTGAGATCACGGTTGTTCAGCTTAGGCTTGCGCCCTTGTCCTTTATGCACTGAAATTCCTCCAGATTCCTTGAATCTTTTAATTATGTTATGCACTGTTGAAGGTGAAATATCCAAATCTCTTCCTATCTTTCTTTGAGGAACATTGTTTTTAAACATTTCAATAATTTTCTCACGTATTTGTTGGCAAACTGGCGATCCTCGGCCCATCTTTGCTCCTAAAGGACTAGACCTTTCTTGGATGCTGCTTTTGTACCAAATCATAATTGCAATCACCTGTTGACATCAACTGTTTCAAATCACATCATTATTTAACCAATTTACCTCATTACTAGCCCTAAATTGCTCCTGTCCCAACTTTTTTTGGAATGTGTTGCAGGTCTGAATGACAGGAAAGGATGTATATTTACAAATGACATGAAGTTGACCAGACAAAACATGAAATATTTTGTGTTCATATTGTCTGCAATGAAATACAAGTCAAAGTAAATTTAGAAATCACTACTTTCTTTTTTTATTTGCGTTTTCCATACTGTCCCAACTTTTTCTGATTTGGGGTTGTAATACTCAGTAAACATTAACATTTAAAGAATGCATTTCAACACATTAAATCCCAAGTGTGTTTTATAATGTGTTACAATGCATTATACTGACTATGTATATTACAATTATGCATATGCATTATATGCATTGCAATCATATTACAATGTATTATAACTGTCATTACAATTATCTATGAACGTTATATCTCTAGATATTTTTGTTGGCCTTTGATTATGTTAAATTAGGTTGAGACCTTATGCAAAATCAATAAGGTTATTAATAAGGTTTATTGCTTTCATTTGATGAATATAATGAAAGGCACAAATGTTCAAATAAATAGTTACAGTTTTACTGGCAAGTAATAAAGCTCATTATTCTTAATGTAGATGGTTTACAGTTGGCAAGCATGTAGCAAGTTGGCACACTAATATGGAATGTGCAGCGTTTATCGTCACTTTCGAATTTTCAAATTGGTTTTCTCAACCGTGATATAAAAATACAATATTTGTTTGGTTATTTGATGTTAATGTATAGTATGGCAATAATTATCAATGCTTGTTTACAAAAGAAACACCACAGAAGACTTAATGCATGTCAGCATCACCTGCACTCAAACCCTGCAACGCTTTTAGCCTCAAACCCTCGCCCACTAAACCACTACACAAACAAACACTTTTACTTGTCTCGATTCCTAATGGACGCCACTCTGTTGTCCATTTTCCTTGCCCCAGGAAAACCGGATGGACAGCCAGTGCAGTCTCCCACAGCCGAAGACACAATGCTGTTTACCTCCTAATTGATTCTCCGAGGAAAGTTGGAGATGGACAGCGTCAGTCTGACACGGCAAAGCAGCCCGTGTTAATAATGTATCATTGGAGTTTTTATTGATATGCTTCCGCTCTGATCTTCTGTCTTTCCTACCTGTCACACGTTCGCGGCATGTCGGTTTATGTGGCTCAGTGGAAATGCTTTACATTTTTCCACTTATTGAAAACATGCAACAAGTTATGGTTTTTGATGATAATTAAAAGAGACTAGCTGTATGGCTGCGCAGGTTAGGTGTAATAGGAACGCAACTGACAGATTGAATTATGTTGTGTTTCAATCAGCTCAAATGACTTCATACTGTACGTCTGTGAGGAAGTTGATGTCTTACAGCCTTACACTGTAAATAATAACAGCTTTGTCAAATTAATCAAATTATTGAATTAATTTGAGCTAAACTTTGGGCTATTCTTACGTTACCGTTACACTGCAAATCCTAAAGCTTTTATATAAAATCAGTCAAGTGGTTCTAAATAGACATTACTTCAATCAAAATGAAACTCAAAATGCTCAAGTACAAAAAAATAAATAAAAAATTAAGCAGTGGAGAATACTCATAAGCCTTTGTTATATATGCATGCTATAGCATTATTTTTAATAGATTTGAGCTAATTCAAAAATCAAGCAAAAGCAGTGATTCTTCGATAACAGATTTATATGTAAAGTACTTGCAATAAATAAATTTTACCTACATGATTAAGTTAACTCTCTGATAATATAGCATTAGGTAACCTGAAGTACTTCCATGGAGAAACACCTGCAATTCCTACTTTGTCTATTTTAATTGACCCAAAATTTTTTTTAACCTTTTGTTTTTAACGAGAATCAGTTTGCACATTTTATTTAAGGTCAAGCAATTAGAGTTTAGAGAGGTGATAATCACATCAGCTGATATTAGCAAACTGTGAAGAGAATAAAGATGTTATGGTGGTAGAGCAACATCATGTCTTTATGTTTTCTACACAGGAAGCAGGTCTCATATGATTTTCTCTGTTAGTCAAGCGTAGTTGTGCCCTGCAGGCCTGCTGATGTGTGTTGAACTTCATTCTCATGGGTTTGCACCTCACGTTGTGTTGTATGGATTTTGTATATTGAATATAATTGGTATTCATGCTTGTATATTTAGGGTGCAGTCGAAGGTCATGCCCTCAAATTATGTTATATGACAGCTGGCACATACTAACATGCACAATGCCAAAAATTGGTAATGATCCACTTAGTTAGACTTTGTTTGGTGACCCATAACCCTAACTACCAAATCAGGTGGATTGACAGATGGACGCATGGAAAGCCTTCCCAGAGGAGTGGATGCTGTGAGCATCATTTCATGAATATAATGAAAGGCACAAATTTCCTTTACACCAGTTAAGGCACCAGTTCCTTACCAGCCAGTAATGAAAAAACATGCATGGTGATTGAATCAATCATACTTTCAGCCATATAGATTAAAGCAACCTGGTCTCATAAAAATATGTACCTCTGTGCACTTTCTGTGTGACACCGTTTTACGTAGTTTACTGCACGTTTCGCCGCAGTTTCAAAGAGAAATGTCCACTGAGGCGCTAAAACACAGGTTAAATACGTGAACCCTGGAACATTTTTATTATGTTGATATAGGTACGTATTGCTGTGTTTTTATTGCGTTGTTTCAGGTACGTACTGCGGCGGTTCAGAATTCAAATATCCGGGGTCTGTCCCTAAAAGTTAATGCTCTATCGTGTTGGAAATATGCCCTACACCAAACCCAACCCTAAACCTACCCGATAGTGTTAACAAATGCATAACTGGTATAAAAACGTATTTGTTGATGCAACCGTGCCATTTCAACTTCCTTATATGCAGATTTGAACTGTTTTGTCGAACCGTGGTTACACGAGATTCGAACCGGAGCTCCTCGCCTCCTAAGTACGTCTCCATACTCGGTGAGCTACCGAACAAACCTACCGTCTATGAAAACCCATAGATACGACGCTGGATATGTGCGATGCTAACATTCAAAAGCATCGGTTTTCAAATCTCCCAGCATATTAATGTTGTTTTGAAGTCGTAACATGATATTCTTAAAGTAATTGTGCGAAAAATACGCTTTATTAATCAAAACTCTGTAAATTTGTGTGAAAAGGAGTAAAAGGTGTCGGAGCTTTACTGCCTCTAGTGTTTGTTTCTTTTGGAAACTGAAACTGCAGTAATATGTAGTTATTGGTACGTATTTCGTGTCTCGCTAAAAAGTGCTCCCAGGTACATAAATGCCATGAGACTAGGTTGGATTAAAGATAGTAAAGTGTAGGTTTTGGATAGACACTGAAATACAATATCTGCATGTTGGCAGCATTGAACATATATATATATTTATATATAAAGTAAAGCAACTTTTATGTATGAACTTTAAAATCTTACAATGTACAAATCTGTAAGATGTACATGCAGTGCTGGGTAGATTACTTACAATCTGTAGTCCATTACTGATCCCAAATTACAATTACAAATGACAACATTTTTAGTTATGTTATACACTACATTACATTGGCTTCAGTCTGTTGTGCTGCTGTGCGGTTTGTGATTGTAGCTCTGCTTTTTTATTGAATCTTTACCTTACTTTCACTCTGTTGTTTAAAGTGATAATATATAACTTAATTCCCACCATATTTCTGGTATTATCTATCAAACTAATCTGATCGTTCGCTTTTAAAACCGCGAGTGCAGCGCGTTAGCATTCGCTAGCCGGTTAGCTTGTCACTCGCGGTTCCATTTGCGTTGCTATTCGCGCCTATTGTTTTCTTTTTTCTCGCTCTGTTTTCACTTCTCTCTCGCTCTGTTTTTCACAAGTTCATCAAACAACAGTGGTAAGTGGTAAGTGGAGTGGTAAGTGGTAAGTTAAGTTGGTATCATTCATCAATCACGGTGAGTAATGGCTTCTTCTCCTGCTATTGTTATTTGCACAGTCTGCCACATGTATAGTTTATCTCTCTCTGTCAGCGATGAGGGATTCACATGTGATAAATGCAGGGAAATAGTTAGGCTGACAGAGAAGGTTTTAGAACTAGAGACACGCATCCAAACTTTAGTTGAGGACAGTAAGAATGTGAGGGCTGTAGATAGTGCTTTGGATGTGACTAGCTCAGGGATTCCTGTACATGGTTCGGTTCCGGCATTAGTGCCCCCGCAGCAGGGCAACTGGGTGACTGTGAGGCAGCATAGTCGCGGGTCAAAACACCGCTCTTCCGTTCCGATCAGAACATCAAACAGGTTCTCCCCACTCAGTGACGCACCCCTGAGAAACCTGGTGAAAGTGCTCTAGTTATTGGCGATTCTATTGTACGGAACGTGAAAATAGAGACACCAGCCACCATAGTCCATTGTTTACCGGGAGCCAGAGCGCCTGACATCTTGGCAAATTTAAAAGTGCTGGCTAATGCTAAACGTAAATTCA